>OX465592.1:2023122-2065622 GCA_950022655.1 Alentia gelatinosa | reverse complement strand
CACGATTTGTACACTGACGGGACTTGGTAAGTGCTCACTTAAATCTGTCGGTGCTCCTAGAAATGTGGGGAAAGCTTGCTCCAGTAATGTCGGATCTGTGGTGTGGTAACCTTATTTTCATGTCGCATAGCTACTTTTTCCAACACTGCATTTTCAGTGACATAGATAAAAGGTACATTAGATTTTTAATTTGATATAGATGGCGATATAGTTATGACGTGATCCGCAAAGAATCTGGAGCAATGATTTCGAACTCGGTCGCTATTCTGCCATCCGCAAAACTTGGAGCAACGTCACCAGCCACCTTTTATGATGGTACTGTTTTTTCCATGATTGTGATGGAGACCCAACTCCTAGCAGTATACGCTTGCACTAGTATGCTAGTGCGGATCCTTAGTGTAGGTTGCTTGGTTGGTTTGATTTATTGTCCAAAGTATGTTCAGATGGAGCGGTGGTGTATCAGCTTTCAGATTGCGACCACGAAAATCTTTTTTCGAAGAAATCGGGGCCCGATTTACGAAAATCGGCGCCCTGATTTCCTCAAACAAGTTCCCAATATTGATTTAACGTCCACTTAACCATTAGAGGTCCTCACCAGACTTTCTCAAGGTTCTTTTAGACCACAAGTTTGGTGATCGAATCTATGTGATGGATCTAGGTAGAAATCTCACCCTTACCTATTTACCGAGGTGAGAGTTCTTTTACTTCCCACTTGATCCATCCAGAAGCCAACCCTCATTCCATCCTCCTTTTTGATTTTTTAAAAATGATTTTTATTATACTGAAGGAAACTGTTAGGTTGAATGTCAGGCTATCTTCCACAAACACCAGTGCAGTTCTTCATACGTCTCACCATTATCTTAGCCTGGAATAAATGTCCATAGGCTTAACGTTAGGAACTCGTTCTCAACAGGCTTGTGAGTATGGTAACCCAATGGTTGATAAACAGATCAATATTTCTAGGCTAAGATTAAATCAGAAGCATATTCGTGTTTGGTCTAAGTCCCCATTCGCCATCTCGTTTGGAGCGCTTCAGAATATTCACTCAGCTATCGCCTCGTTCATATCCCTGAGTGCTCCAACCTCGATGGTGAACGAGGACACAGACCAAACACTCATAGGTTTCTTTCTTAGTCCAGCTTTATGGACTTACATGCAGACTTCTCAACTCAACAGAAATCTAGCTCTAAAAACTAAGAACACTCTCATGGACGTTATCCCTTGTACTGAAAATATGTGTAGTACTATACATCTGCTATATTCTATGAACGTTTGAGGAAAATGACATGGGTTTTACTATTTGAAAAGGTAATTTTCATATTGTTGATCCCTAAATCAAAAATTACACCCCAATTTTTAAGTTAGATATGTGTCCTGCAACAATTAGAGATCATCATATTTAATTTTCATGAAATTGATATGGGTTTTCAATTTTCAAGCCAAATGGTCCGATATAAGCCTTTAACACTTTAAGTCTGACCCCCTAGCGGGAGATCCACATGGTAAGTCCAACAGATATGTAGCAATATACCCCCAGGGACGATGCTCTAAAGGCAATGATACTAAGAAAGAAACCTATGAGTGTTTGGTCTGTGTCCTCGTTCGCCATCGAGATTGGAGTGCGCAGTAATATGAACGAGGCGATAGCCGAGTGAATATTCTGAAGCACTCCAACCGAGATATAAATATTAAAGGGTATATCAAAAGGGACTATTTCCTTGCACTATAACACAAAAGGACTATTTTCCCGTATACCACGGCCGTAAATTACAGATTTGAATCCGTATACCACAGTTATGGTCTAGCAGCCAACCCTCACCTTCTCCACTTCACCTGGTTAATATAGACAATAAACGTTAGATATTAAAGGGTATATCAATAGGGACTATTTCCTTGCACTATAACACAAAAGGACTATTTTCCCGTATACCATGGCCGTAAATTACAGATTTGAATCCGCATACCACACTTATGGTCCAGAAGCCAGCCCTACCCCCTTCCTTGCCCCCCGCCCACACACTTCACCTGATTGTCACGGTTAACATGAGCGTAAATAGAGGCATTGATCGGCGCCCGGCGGCGCGCTTTGTCGTCTGACTTTTAGGCGGGAAACCGATCGACGCGGGAAACTAATGTCGTCTGCTTCTGGCAATTTGGCGGCATGCAGAGTGGATGGATGGCGTCCGGGCGGGTTTTATTTAACCTGATATGCGGATCATATGTTCGCGTATCGTATATATCCCATGTCCACTGTAGAATATAGGGAAACAGGGATACCATGGCTGTATATGTACTATACGGAAATAGGGTTACTGTGGCTGTATATGTACTATACGGAAAGAGGGTTACTGGGGCTGTATATGTACTATACGGAAAGAGGGTTACTGGGGCTGTATATGTATTATATGGAAAGAGGGTTTCTGTGGCTGTATATGTATTATATGGAAAGAGGGTTACCGTGGTTGTTTATGTGCTATATGGAAACAGAGGCTGTATATGTACTGTACAGAAACAGGGACACATCTGTTTGTTAATGTCAGGGTGTGACCCCACTGAAGAACTTAATCCCTAAGACTATGTCTGGTTTGACATAACAAATAACAGAAATAAGTGTACATTATTCACCATTTCAATATATATGCACCTCTATCTATAAGTGAAACGCAAAGTGTTCAGAATTTAGGATATATAAAAGATTGGCGCATGGGGCAGGTTTTTCCCCAAACAGGATGCAGGTTTTTCCCCAAAGAGTGCAGCATCTATGCTAGGAGAGTGAGAATTACTTCAGCTTTTTAAGCTTTAGAGTTGATTATTGTTTTTTGTTTTTCCAGAGAGGAAGATAAGCCTATAGTGGCCAGGCCTTTATCTCACCCCATAATTAATGTCCATAGGCTTAACATTGGGAACTCGTTCTCCATGCCCCTGGAAGTATTGCAGTCCATTCTCCATGGTCTATATCCAGTGTGTTGCCCATTCTTTTAGTGTGTGCAGGGGTGAGATAAATACAGAAAGCAACTCGTTTTGGTCAAAGAAGTCATTATCCAACTCGTTTGAATGCTACATGACATTCACTCGGCTGTCGCCTCGTTCATATCACCTCGGAACAAACTTGTGGAGAACGATGACTTTGACCAAACTTGTTTGTTTCTTCTTTAGTACCAGTATCTTTACTACCTGTGTTCATCGATTCTATGTTGTCTTCATCATATCCGACGTATTCCTAAAGCAATGTACATGTTTTACCCACCAAATTGGAGTTGGAATATCATAGAATACGATGCAATTACTATAATCTCTCTTGAGATAATCTAAACAGATATTATAGACGCATTATTCTCATACATGCAGTGATCCAATACTAAAGAATACGTTGCCAGGGATAATGTGCGAAACCAGCCTACGGAAAAATCTGAGATCTCTGCTAGGAGAGTGTAGTAGCAGACTCTGATGTGATTTTGAGGGGTAACACAAGATGGCGCTGCCATTGTCATGGAGACGCTGTTTCTGGGGTAAGTGGCACTTAGAGTCACTCTCAATCAGCCACGTAACACCATCAACAAGTCGCCCTCAACCTGTTTTAACGTGGTACCTGGTGAATGTAATCAGACGACCATCAAGTCCCACGTCAAGTGAAATAACCGCTTTGACTAATTGTAGACGGAACAAACAGGTTCTGATGAGGTTTGTATTCAGTGTTATTGTAATTCATTTATAATTGCACGCTCATTCATCAACGACGAACATACCATTTGCCCCTAGTTATATTCCTGGTAAGTCACAGATAGCTACGTTATTGGTACTATTGTCATACTGCACAGTATGCTGGTATGGAAACACATACACACATACTCTGAATGCGCAGTTAATGCAAGGGAGTGAATGGAATGATTAATAACACAGAAAAACATGGACTTTCACCAAAACCAACACACTATGGTTAGTGACTTATTCACTTACCATATACATATATTCATATACGGATCTCAAAAATTGATGTGCTCTAAACGTCATGTATAATCACGGACTTGTATGGAGTATGAAGGTCCTGGTATAATGCATGCTATAACAGGACGAATTTGCTTCGGTCTTTTCCAAGTTTTAGAGTTTACAAAATATATTGGACATACCCATTAGAACTATATTCATCTACTTTTTAGAGGGTGGTTGTGGCCCACTAGATTCAGGTCAACTGTAGACTGTAGAACCGCCCCAAGGCGCTATTAACACTATGTAAGGAGGTCAGGGTGAAGGTCGTGGTTTGCTCTGAATGCAGTCATTGGCTGCTGGGTTAAACCCTGCCCACTATATTCCTTATATGGCAGTGAATGGAGAGGGACCACTCCATGCAGTTTATACTGAATTTGCCTTTAGTTTCTCATCAAAGTGAAGTCGAGTGTTGAACGCTGGCTATTTAGAATGGGAAAGGCTTGCATATAAATTGGCATGTAAACAGAATTATGTTTTGGTAAATCTGCTGGGCGATATAATGAGATAGTTCTCATACAGTACACACTGGACTTCAGGTAAGATTAATTGATGTTCTATTTGGAGACTTAATATGTTTCTAAACTGGTGGGGATGTCTATTTATAGATTGACCTATCGATCCTGGATACTTAAACACTCTGATATGTAGATACGTAGATTTATGAAGTGGACAAACTCGAAAGTATTAAATAAAAATGAAGATACATCGATTGATAACAGGGATGTTATCTTACACATATCTATTCTCTATGAATAGAGTGTTTATGTAATGCAATGAATAAGTTAGTCACATCAATTCATTGAATGTTCACTGAAACCCTCAGACTGGAGCCTGTATCCCAGTGATGAGGGGTACCCATAGGATGCAGGGACAGGATCCAGTCTGGTGTGGTGGTGTGACGTCACAGCTGGTGGGGATTTCTAGCGGCCGCACGTTCTGTGTGTACACATACATCAAGGCGCACGCTCTCTTTGTGTACACATACATCAAGGTGCACGCTTTGTGACTGTGTCGTCTCTGACCATCTGCACATGCGCAGTCAGGTGTTTCTGGGGCCCTTCCTGTCTTCCCGAGCCAATGACGGAGTCGAGCGGACAGGCATTTATACAAGTCTTAATAAATGTGGAATTCCCTGATCTGCAAATCTTTACCAAAGGACCCTGCAAATTATGACAATTCTATGAGATGATAAGTTGAATAAATACACAATATTGACTGGTTTTGTGAACGATTAGCCGTAATCACCGAGTAGTTGACGCGTAGTAACGCCCTAGAGACAGCGAGGATATTACGTCGTCAATTTATTTGAGGGGTAGGATAGATTGCTGACTGCTATCTCTACGTTGACGTTCGAGTGCCGTAACAACACCTGATGTTGTAATCAGGTGGGCGTTGAGAAATGTGATGTAAGAGTGCGTCGTGCTCCTTGAGGGAGTAACCACCTTATTGTACACAATACAAGCTTAGATCACTCTATAGACAATAGACGATGACTTTGTGTTGATGCGTAGTAATACATAAGCGTTAGCGAGCATATTACAATGTCAACCTTGAGTGGCTTACAGTGTGGTCTGTCCACAAAACATTCGCGGTTTTGTAGACAAGCGGCTGTAAACTACGACAGGTTGATGCGTAGTAATGCACGGGCGTTAGCAAGTATATTACGATGTGTCAACCTAGAGTGGTTTACAGAGCCGTCTGTCCAAATAACTATCGTGTGTTGTATTCATTCTCCATCTTCTCCAATAAATAAAACCCAGGAATTGCCATATTAAAGGGTATAACAATAGGGACTATTTCTTTGCTCTATATCGCTATATCTCTATATCTAAAGGGACTATTTTCTCGTAAACCATAGTTTTAGAGGCTATATACCATGGATTTAAACCCGTATTTATACCACAGTTATGGAATTTGACAGATTTCATATAATAAGTAATGGTTTACTGAGTCCCCATACATATTTAAAGGGGACTTTGTACACGATGGACAATAAAGATATATCCCTTATAACTTGATCATTTTGGTAGTAAAGTAAAAATTCTTGCTCCATCTATTCACATCCTAGAATAGCTCTTTTCCGTAAAATTCATAGATAACGACAAGCGATATGAACATGTTCAAAAATTGATCATGCCATCAATAGAGGGGCATTAATATCTATAAGGGTGTTCATATTAAGGAACCTTTACATATAAGAAGGAAATAAACTGACTTAAAGAGCCTAGATCAAGAGCTGTCACAAGGGGTTTATGTCACACCTCTCGGCAGGGAGCTTGGATTAACGTGCCTTCTAAGGTAATTATCTACACCTAGAGTCTCTGACTAAGGCTAGGTAACGTTGTCCTACTTTACACTGTGAGACCCTAATGCCAGTAATACGCTCTCACAAGATGAAATGCATTAATATTGTTCTCAATGGGTCCTGACAGGCACTACCTCTTACAAGTCACAATGGTTAAATTGAAATCTAGAGGGGATATAGCCATTGCGTTATGGAGGCAGCCATCTTTCCCCTGACGTTCAACAAAACACCAGGTGGCAGGTCCAGTTTTCAATGGATTTTATCAGATCATTTTTTGGCTTGCCATAGAGGAGTTTTAGCTTCGCCTCACAATTATCTATAGATTATAACAGCAGATTTCGTCCTCTGACTACAGTGGCTTTCCATACCATACATATGCCACCTTCCATCGGCTAGGAATGTTTTAAGCGAACGAGCTTGAATATTATCCTACCCCTAATAAAAAACGCCATAGGCTTAACATGGGATTTGTTTATGTCACAGGTAGTGACATAAAGTGTTGTTTATGCCACTACTTTCTGATACTGAAAAAATATGGAAACGGGGTAGGATAAAATCTAGACGCCACTCGTTTGAGTTTGAGCTTATTTATGCCACTCATTTTGTTGGCTCCGTAATGTCACGAGTCGAATTATGGAGCCAACAAAATGCGTGGAATAAATAAACTCAGACTCAAACTCGTGACGTCTCTTGAATATTATTAAACGGAATCCTCTGACGAGGTCTCCTTGTACTCTGTAATTTCGTTCAGGCATATGCGATTCAGCTTCCATAACTTTGATGAGCGGCGTCGACTGAAGCCTCTACACCACCCACAACCCACCCACTCTCCCACCCACCCACCCACCCACAACCCATCCACTCTCCCACCCACCCACCCACTCACCCGCCCCTGCCCTGGTTCCCGGGTGACTTTCTGCCAACGTCATCAAAGCTGGGAATCACTCTCCCAGCAGAGATCTTGCGCTCTACTCCCTGTGGTCGCTTGTATCTCTGCCCCAACCTGCCTGTTTGGGCTCAAATCTGGCCCATACGCCAGTTTTTAAAAATTCTGAGGGCTTTTGGGGGTATTTTGTGTTCCCCTTGTAAATAGAGATGAACATATTTATATGGTAAATGAAATACTCTCATCTCTGTTATCATTTATTTCAAACCAGACACAGTCTCTGGGATTACTTTCTACAGTGGAAAGCACCTCATGCTGTGCAGGGTTTTGTTTGGTCAACAATGCCCATGTGCTCCTTTCAAGGGGCAGTCTAATAAACTGTGGATTCCCATTATAAAACGGATTAAGTCTGAAAAAGAAACAACCAGATTGTCTATAAAACTCCTTTAAAAATTCCCATATTCCATATCCATGATATGTGAGTTGTTTGACTTGTATAACTTTTGACAGTCACCTTGTTTTGAATCCAAAAGGTTGGCTGGTTCCCCCCTGTCCTTAGTGGATACCCTGAGAACCAGCATATGACCTCACTGGGTTGGGGCAGAGATTAAGCCAGCGCTAGCGCCGCGAAAGATCTGGGGGGAGAGTGGCTGGGAATAAACCGTCTGCGGCCGGGAATCAGCGGCATGAGGCTGACTTCCGGCCACTCCTGGTGTTGTTGACCTCGTGACGATAGTGCCGCAGAAATGATCAATGTGGAGGGTCGGACCGCGCACATATGGGCCCACTTCCGGTGGCCATGTTGGGTCGTCTAAGCGTGGCACGTGACTCTGTGGTTCTAGGTCGCTTTGATTTCTCTCACATACATAGAAATACGTATTGGTGACTTTAGTCAGAAATATATTCTCATTGATTCAGCTAGATTTTGGATGAGCGATAAATGAAAAAATATGCTATATTACTATATACCCATACCGTATATAAGATAAAAGAGGATATATAATTGTTATATCGGGAAACTGATATCTTCGATATAGGACCGCTTCCTTTTATAATAAAAGTATCCAAGAAACAAGTCATATTGTTGTCGGAGTGTGTGGCTCCTAGACGCTTTCCAACCGTAAGTTTGCTTTGCCCCTTTGAATGATAAGGGTGATTGTAAGTGTTCGTATTTTTGAAAAAAAGAAAGAAGAAAAAAAATCACCAGAGCAATTTCCTAATGGACAATGTCACCTCAATTATCGCCCCCGTAAATAATACGCGCTAGATGGATGACTGCCTCCAGTTGACCATTTCAGGCTACATCAAGCTGACCAAGTAGGTCTGGATAGAAATGCACTGCTTGACAATGTATAACGTCTTAGATTATATGGAACCCAGGACAAGTCATTGAAGCCATTCCTCTTCCCGACATTTTCATATACTACTTACTAGAAAAATCACTTCAGTTGGCAAAGGTGACGTATATTAAACTGAACATGGCCTCAGACTTTTGTATACTAGATTAACAATATTAACAAGGTTGGTTGTATGACACCTTTATTTTACACCTGTGCGTATAATACTTATTGCTCCCTATAAATAAAGAACGCTCCACGCCTCCCTCGCTCCTAGCCTAGGGCGGGTCTGGGATCTTGGGTCGTGGCTGCCTTGAAGTATCTTAAAATGAATATGGCCTCAGACTTTTGTATACTAGATTGAAATATTAACAAGGTTGGTTGTATGATGCCTTTATTATACACCTGTGCATATAGTGCTTATACTTACTGCTCCCTCTAAATAAAGAAAGGTTCAAGCAGACCTTTGGTTCCCCACCTCTCACGCTCCTAGCCGAGGTTTGGTCTGGTATCTCGGGTCCTGGCTCACCGTTAAGAGTGGGCCTTAGAGCAGTATAAATGACGAGCAGAGTGCGGCCTTATCACTGTTGACTGAGCTCTAAGAGGTGAGGTGGTCACGTGATCACCACCACGTAATGCTTATATTACCCCAGCCTGGACGCCTGGCCAATGCCCACTCACATAACAGGCAAGGGAACTACCACCATGTTTCTGGTGCATTGCGGGATGGCATTCAGCTGGCAAAATCTGTTAGTTTTTAAGAGAAATATTATAATAAGTTATATTTATATCTCAATTTGGATTGGAATTCTAAATCTGTTGATTTTTTCTCTGTAACATGGGAAGGTGGAAGACCGCTATTGTATATGAAGGCGAACTGACTCAAATAAAAAAAAAAAAAATTTGATCGTTCTATTTTTTTAGTGAAATATTAAAATTAATTATCTTTTATCTTTAGAAACGTTGTCAGTCGGCCTTTAATCCCTGTATAGGCCTTTAGAGAATGCTCGAGGTCATGTTGTTCATTCTCCCTTTTCACTATAGAGATGTTCTCATTGCCTATATTAAGTGAGATGTAAAGTGCGTTATTAAAAGAAATCAATGAATATTTGGTCTGTGGTCACCATCAAGTCTGAAGTGTGCAGTAATATGAATAAATCTCAATATCATACCAAGATAAGTCTCATTTAACATTATTAGACAATCCTTCCAAATATCTTGATCAATATTTGATATCTGGAAGGATTGCAGTTTTATACGGCAAATAGCCTATGATCTATGGGCGCCGCCATGACGCCCGCCGAGTAGGTGTTCTTCACTAAAGGAGGTGAAAAAGTAGGTGTTCTTCACTAATGGAGGTGCAAAAGAAGTGAGTGATAATTGGGAAATATCACTTTTCTTGCCTTGTTCACATATGTAAATAAAGTGTTCCATGTGAAAAACATCATGTCCTGGGTTTTAGCATTATATCTTCCTGCTCTGGGATCGGTGTAGAGAGTCAAAGGAACCTTGGTAAAACATTGAAAGGCAGCTGACTTTCGTAAGAACAAAGAGCCAGAATACAGGTTTTGTCCCCCGACCACCTAGTGACTCCTTCACGAACTAACAATGGCTCTATCCCCTATAGAACTTTGGCGTACAGAAGAGGGTCTACGTGTATCCTAGATTATTAAACGGGCCCCTTGGACAGACACAGACCACAACCAATCACAGGAGGGCTTTCAGAAGGAGCTGTCCTTCCGGAGGAATTGGGTCAGGAGAAGAACTGTAAAACACGGACAACACTTCTCTAACGTAATCACTATCCTGGTCATTGTCCTCCCACAAACTCTCCTCCCATTGTCCCTATCCTTCTCACTGTCCCCTTATATTAAACGTCCCCCTGGTGTCAGCGGTAGAGGCGGCGGCCATATTGAATGTTTGTTCAATATTTGCCTCGCACAATGATAAAGTGACCGTAAAGCAGAAAGGTGTAGAACTCCGAGGAATGGGGCAGGCCAGCAAACGGCGGCATGGCACGATAGCACTTTATTATATACCCAGGCACCAAAGTCCTGTCTTTTCTTACTGAAAATATGTGTCAGATACCAAATATGCCGAAATCCAGGGGGTTGTTTGACATCTGAGATTATTCTCCTTGGACAGTCAATATATAGAACTGCATCGAGAATCGTATAAATAGACAATACAATAGAACCCCGCGTAAGCGGACACCCTCCGTTCCGGGCCAAAGTGTCCGCTTCCATGGGGTGTCCGCTTACGCGAGGTTGAAGTAAACATCTAATAGAGGGAACCGTTCCGAGCAAAGGTGCCCGTTAACGCGGGGTAGTCGCTTACGCGGGGTGTCCATTAGGAGGGGTTCTACTGTACTCCACAAGTTTGGATGTGCCCGAATTGTCATCGAGGCGAAGCCGAATGACGATTATGGCACATCCAAACGAGTGGAATATTGTCTATTTTACGATTCGAGTGCGGTTTTGGATTTATCTCACCCCTTTCTACGAGATTAGATAGCATCAGAATATCAGAATAGTTCGAATATACCTAGCAAATTCATATGACGTCATCTCAGCTGTGGCTAGTATTGTCACTTTATGGGGGTGTATTTTTCCTAATGTCATTTCTATGGCTAAACTTGTACCAGGGATGAGATGATATACTAGCACTAGGACTGTCAAAAGAGGGACCTGTTAAATAAGTTTACTTTACTTGGATTGTCCTCACAAATATTAGATAAACATTTAATAAATCTGTCATTGTCCTGACCTCAATCCTGAAAACTCTGCTTTTAGAAGGACATCTTAATAGGTGTCTATTTCTATCTGATTAACGATTAGCTGTAGTGTGATAATAGATCTCCAGGCACATTCTTTGTGCTGCTTTACGTAGGACAGTATTCTTCTAATACAGATAATGGTGAAAAGGATGGACGTAGGCAGGGTATCAGGGAAATCAATGGGAATATCTTTTACAGACACACCACTTACACCTTATTGAAATGATTAAATACAGATTGTGATGTGCCTTATTCACAGTATTTGATAAGGAAATTATTAAAGGTTTTTCATTGATTAAATGCTGAGATGATAGTTAACGTTCTAATTACTTTGGGGAATTAAGATAATGGCAGTGCATAAAAAACATTTGAGTATGAGAACATGGCAAAGGGTGGTTATTGTAGTGTCAGGGTATCTGCGACTTTGTGTAGTTCTGACTCGGTCATGTTTAAGTCGTGTCTCTGTGTCAGGGTATCTGCGGCTGTGTGTAGTTCTGACTCGGTCATGTCGTGACTCTGTGTCAGGGTATCTGCGGCTGTGTGTGGTTCTGACTCGGTCATGTCGTGACTCTGTGTCAGGGTATCTGCGGCTGTGTGTAGTTCTGACTCGGTCATGTTTAAGTCGTGACTCTGTGTCAGGGTATCTGCGGCTGTGTGTAGTTCTGACTCAGTCATGTTTAAGTCGTGTCTCTGTGTCAGGGTATCTGCGGCTGTGTGTAGTTCTGACTCGGTCATGTTTAAGTCATGACTCTGTGTCAGGGTATCTGCGGCTGCGTGTGGTTTTGACTCGGTCATGTCGTGACTCTGTGTCAGGGTATCTGCAGCTGTGTGTAGTTCTGACTCGGTCATGTTGAAGTCATGACTCTGTGTCAGGGCATCTGCGACTTTGTGTAGTTCTGACTCAGTCATGTTTAAGTCGTGACTCTGTGTCAGGGTATCTGCGGCTGTGTGTGGTTCTGACTCGGTCATGTCGTGACTCTGTGTCAGGGTATCTGCGGCTGTGTGTGGTTCTGACTCAGTCGTTTTTAAGTCGTGACTCTGTGTCAGGGTATCTGCGGCTGTGTGTAGTTCTGACTCGGTCATGTTTAAGTCATGACTCTGTGTCAGGGTATCTGCGGCTGTGTGTAGTTCTGACTCGGTCATGTCGTGACTCTGTGTCAGGGTATCTGCGGCTGTGTGTAGTTCTGACTCGGTCATGTTTAAGTCGTGACTCTGTGTCAGGGTATCTGCGGCTGTGTATGGTTCTGACTCGGTCATGTCGTGTCTCTGTGTCAGGGTATCTGTGGCTGTGTGTAGTTCTGACTCGGTGAGCGGGTCATGTTTTAGTCATGACTCTGTGTGTTGATGATCGTGTCACGTGACACGCTGCTTGACCTCTGACCCAATCACGTGATTCCCCTCTGGTCTGAGTCTCCATTCATACTCTCCACTGACAGACGCAGTCAGCTAGACTTGCTCAAGTCTTTCATTTCCAACCTTCAAGAAATGATTAATCAAAATCAGAATAAAGTTCATTATAGTTTGTATCCTTCTCTGACTAGCCCAGGAATCGAAGCTTTATCTCACCCCTGGTATTTTTTTCCATAGACCTAACATTGGGATATTGTACTCAATGCCCATTGAGTATTTAGCAGAAATACTCAACGGGGGATTTTGCCATAAAGGTTAGCCCATGAGTCAATGTGAGGGGTGAGATGAATTCAGAGACCTATTCGGGTTTACGGTCAGAGCTCAGAGACCCTCACATGTGCCTCTCTGTCTTCCTACTCGTCTGACACGGAGACTGAGACCAGTCTAACGTTAAGGCAACTCCGGGCTGGAGCCCCGAGCTGCTCATGTGTCTATTTATAGACACTGACAGCCTGTAAAGTTCCTAGGCTATACCCATAGCGGTTCTGTCCCTAGCGGTCGATATACGTTAAATAAGGTTTGGAGTCAACGCATAGATGTTGTAGGTAGCAGAATCCAGGTAAGACTGAATGCTCTGGGTTTATTGGGCTCTTGTTTTATAGCAGTGGGACGCCTTTGTCTCCAGGTGGAGACGCTTATACGGGCGGTCGTGTTAGGCGCCAATTAGCGTCACCTTTGTAACAACGAGCGCGCCCGCATCTCCAGGAAGTTGGGTTCACAAACAACCGCCGGCCAAAGCCGGGTTCAAAGGGGGGATTATAGCTACAGCAGGAAGGACCAATTAGCCGGGCCAGTGTCGGCCATCTTGGATTCGGGGGAAAGAATTTAGAATAGATTGAATATATATTATAATTAATAATGCTGCTTTTTCAACGCAAAAATACCACAAAGTTAGAATTATCGACTGCAGATCTTTACAAACGTCCCTCACTCTGAGTTCGAAGAGCAACGGAGAACTTTAAAAGAAAAGAAAAAGATGTGCAGTCGCTAAAACCAACCTAACCGCCTTGCTCCGTCTCAGAGCAGTCGTGCGGCTGCTGAGACCAGCGCGGGAACGGTTAGTTCGTCGAGCGAACGCGGAGGCGCCACCAGCGCGCGCTCACGATCTCTCGACCAATGAAAAGGCAGCAATTCCCAACTTCCGGTCACCACCCAGAAACAACAAAAATGGCAGCGCCCACATCTCGGCGTGCTAAACAAACGGGTCTTACGCAAACAATGGCGGCCATCGGGTCTTCAAATAAGGTAGGTTCAGTCATTAACACATATAGATCACACGGGTAAAGAGTAACAGAGATGATAACAGAAATACAGGTTATATTTTGAAAAAATGTCACTGCGGCCCGCTCGGCGTCAGAGCTCCGACCGTGTCCGGGTTATGGGTACTCGGCTGTACAACCAGTCGCGAGTGTAGAAAATGGCCAGCGAATGTCTTTATAAAATATAAATGCGTAGTCCATTTTAAGATAAAGCTGGGATACGAGTGTCTGTATCCTGTTGCTTCAGGAGGGTGGTTATGAATTTAAAAAGATAGATCACAGGGATCTCACAGGGTATGGCGAGCGGTCTTCGGCGTCAGTGTCTCTTGGTTGACTCGCTCGCCAATCGTAGGGGTGGAGTCAATCGCGCTAAAACACACTTTAGCACGATTGACACGATTGTTACTCTTTGTAGAGGTATATACACGTAGGAACGGCCTGTCAAGTGCAGAACACACCCTTGTTCGTTGTTGGCAGGCCGCCGCGACGGAACTCCGCGTCCCGGGCTACCGAAGTGCGACAGCTGGCGGTCCGAGCGTAGGCGCCAGCCCGAGACCGCCGCCCACGCGAAGCACTTCGCGGGAGGATCGGAGCCCGTAATGTCACAATCAGGTCGTAAAAGGTTACAGAAAAATAGATGTGAGTCACACGTACTCAGTTGACACGTAGATTACACGTTTTCCTCAATAAAAACGGTAATTCAAACAATTTTACACATCTCAGGCTCCTCACCAGCGCACATCCTGGCAGCCATTTTGATAGTACACAAAGAAAAGAAGATAATATCGCCGTGAAAGGCATGACATATAAGTAGCAGCGGGGTGCTTAACGATAAAAAAATAGACAATTTGGTCGCCGCTGAGGACGGTAAATCTTACGATAAAATTGATAAGGCGGTAAATGACACCAAAAAAGGGGACGAGCTCCCGTAATCTTGATCAAGATTGTAGAAAATATGCTGTGGCCGTATTATAAACATATATGTACATGGTGATAAAACATAATATTGGCGTTTTCAGCGTGGATCTGAGCACTACGTTAAGGCCTGGACATCGCCATTCTCTACTCAACGACTGCAGCTAGCGCCCGGCTTCTGGTGACTACGGGGGATCCAGTCCGCGCCACTCGCTACCCACCTGACGTTCGCTATACAGTCTTCATCCCTACCCAAGTCTACTCAAGTTACCGAGGAGTGGTGAGATAACACTGTGGCCTAAACAAATAAATCGTAGAGCCCTCCCGATTAACCCCGATTTATAGAAATTTTCAGCGGCCTAAAATATCGGCCCATCTCCAGCTATTGCATACCTAACCGATAGTAACTCACTGTATCACTACTTGTTGCCTAATTTCAGAGTCTAGAGATCAATATAAACGATATTTCTCGTTATTTAATTAAATTTTACGGTTAATTTCCGAGTAATACTTACTATTCGCACGCGGCTGGTATGCACTAGATGATTATAATTTCTTAAATTTTTGGTTTGTAACTAATATTTCTACCTGTCTCAGATCCACCTTGATACTAACCATGTCGCCTCGTTGGGCTATTCCAAAGAACATAATATAACATTTGAAATTACATAATAATATTAAACAATTCTGGCCGATAGATTAAGGAACCGAC
Source organism: Alentia gelatinosa (assembly GCA_950022655.1). Taxonomy (NCBI): domain Eukaryota; kingdom Metazoa; phylum Annelida; class Polychaeta; order Phyllodocida; family Polynoidae; genus Alentia; species Alentia gelatinosa. The sequence continues at coordinate 2,050,035 of OX465592.1, read as the reverse complement.
ATTAATTAAGAGAATCATTTTAGAATTAAGTAATACTTAGCGCAGGGCTGTGATTGTAGTATGGTCGGTTCCTTATAAAATATAAAGCATAGCATATTATATATAGGCAGGAGCTCGTCAATATCAATAAATAGGTGTCATTGATATGCATTGTAAATTGAAAGAATATAATATCTTGCTGCGTGGCCACGTTAAGTATAGGAAAAACCCAGACATATAGTCGTGCAGCGTGGCCACTTTTAAGTATATAAGACTCGTGCAGCGTGGTTATTAAGAAATAGGGGGTTGTGAAGCAGCTGAGAGTGGTTCTTTCCAGAAAATTGCCAAAAATTTCAACCGGTGCCAGGGGATACGTAGGCATCATACGTACTTCACTCCCCCCAACACTCTAAATTTTTGCAATACTCAAATACTCTAAAAATAACTCAACCACTCTCGGCGTGCCCACCCAAGAAGAAAAATTAGCGCGGCAAAGCACGGTAAGTAACATGTTTGATATACGAAAAAAATTGTTTTCAGACTTAGGGCAGGTCCCATCATGGACTCCTCCCTGGGTGCATAGGCCCTTAAAATCGTTCCTACGATAAACGATAAAAAACACAAAACGATATCGTACACACACGATATTTAGACAAACACACACAGACGATTTAGGCTGAGCTAGGCTGCAGACCCCTCGTGCTCCTCGTGCCTCTTCAAAATCGTCGTTTCTCCACATAATCATCCTTCGGCCAAAGGGTCTGGGGCGAAGGGGCTGGCCGAGTGGCCACAAGGCCAGCCTTTGACCGCCAAACACAGGGCCAAGGTCACTTCGAATAACCAAGGCCCTTACCGATGGCCGAGCAACATAAAACAAAAACTCGTGGGTCTCAGCGAGGCTGCAAGCACCCCACGGGTTTCACCATGCTATCGGTCTTAATCATTCCAGTCTCACAATCGTGGGTCAATTCCTTATCGTCAACGTGTCATTCATAAAAAAAAAGGTTTTACACGGGGGGAAGCCGGGGATATATATCTTGGGGGCGTAAGTCCGCGAAGGAGCCTGCTAACCGCTCCAGGGTTGGGCGTAAGCGGAGAGGGGGTATGGGGGCGGTCGAGGTTTCTGATCGTATAGGGATTACGGGTAGGGATTGGGGGGAGGGTTCAGTGGGGGGATCTTCGCTCACGATGGTGGGGGCAGGGAGGGACAGAAAGGGGGATGCTGGTGCTGCCTGTAGGCTCTGTAGGCTGATCTCTTCGCGTGGGCGGTCCTCTTCAGCCGACCTCGGCGGACTCCGCACACAGATCAACCTACAACACCAGCGAGTTACGGGGATACAACACAGTTTTTTGTATCGCACGCAACAGACGGTCAGGAGGATGAGGAATATTAGGAGGGATATGGAGGAAGTGGAGATGAAGGGTACAGAGGATAAGATAGAGGCTGGGGAACGTAAGCCCTGTAGGCGGCCTACTTCCATCACGGGCAGGACTACGCGGGGGAGGAGTTTGAGAGGTTCGGAAAAGGTGGGAGGAAGGGTGCGGGGCCAGGATATATTGAGGGGGGAAAGCTGAAGGGGGCGCCGGAAGTGGAAATTGAGGGTATGGTGCCCAGCCGCGATGCCGTGTAGGCGCCACCCACGCGACTCCAGCGAACATCCTGGGGGTAGGTCGACGAGGGTGGGGCCGTTGACGAGCAGGTTCACGGGTGGGCGGCCGGTGCAGAGGCGTAGCACGGAGGTCGACTGGTAGGCGACTACCACAGCTTGTCGGCCTCCGGCCTCGGGCCTCGACACCACGGCCGTCGCGTTGTTCCGGGCAGTGATGGCGATGTGGCACGAGGTCGGCTTAGTCCCGCGCACGAGTGCCGACTCGCAGGACCGTTCGGTATACACCACCGTAGGCCTGCACACTCGTGGCTGCCGACCTACGCAGACATCAGGGACGAAGGACGTGGAGGACGACGAGCTCACGGCCAAACGGGGCCTACCCTGGACCGTCCGCAGGTAGGACGCGTCCAGCTGCACGGGGAAGTACTGCAGCTTGTACACCAGGTAGGCCTCGCTCGTGAGCCCGGGAACAACAACACGGTAGATCAACTCCCGTCCCTCCTCCCAGATGGGGTCGATGTCCACGTAGTTGTAGTACCACATCGCCGGTAGGGTGTGGAATCCGGCGTCTCGGAGGCGGCGGAGGACCTGGAGCAGGTGTTCTCGGGGGAGAACGTCCTCGGTCAGTTGGCCCCGCTCCAGCTCCATCCGTTGATTATGGAATTGCACTCGTTGATGCTCGTGTTGGCGCACCGTCTCCTCCAAGATCCGTAGGCCCAGCTCGATCTGCCGGGCCATCCAGACCTTGTTCACCTTTTCGTCGGCCCCGACCGCGATCGTACCTCCGGCTTCCGCAAGGTGGATCGCGCGGGCGGCCTGCTTGTTTATTGTGGCGATGTTATCGGCATTCTGTAGAACGCCTCCACGAGTGGCGTTTACTACCGATACCATCTGCTCCAGGTGGTGGGCTATTTGCTGCTGCTGGACCAGCGTGTCGCGTGCGACTCCTCGCAATGATGCGACGTCGCGGTCAGTCGCCAGTCCAAACAGAGCCTTTCCAGCCCACCCCACAATATTAAGCAGGCCCCGACGCCGTCGGCCGGCCTCCGGCCTGCCGTCGGTTACTATCCGACTTGCCCTGGGTAGTTCGGACAAGCGGGTTAGCAAACGCGACAAATGCCGGCGCCAGTAGGGGACGTGATTCGGCTCCATCACGTCCGCGACAGCGTCGATGGCGACAGTTAGGTTGTGTACGAGGTCATCTACACAGGGAGGGGACGGTGGTCGGATCGTGACGGCGACAGTCCAGGCGGCTGCGACCGCACGCGCACGACCGTCCGTGTAGACCAACACGCCATCGTCCGAGAACAGGTCCGCGTCGAGGAAGGGGCGTACAAACACACAGCAGTACTATGGAAATTCACATTATGGAAGGGATGGGGGAGTAGGGGGCACAGGGTAGGGCAACTCGGGACCACTCGGGACCACTCGGGATCCACTTGGGACACATTTGGGGCACCTTGGTGTCAATTCGGGACACCTCGGGGCCAACTCGGGACACCTCGGGGCCAACTCGGGACACCTCGGGGCCGACTCGGGACCAACCACGGTCGACTTCGGAGCACCTCGAGACCACTTGTGGCCGATTCGGGACCACTCACGGCTGACTCGGGACCACTCGGGGTCGACTCGGGACCACTGGCGGTCGACTCAGGACCATTCAGCGCCCCCTCGGGACCACTCGTGGCTGACTCGGGAACATAATCGGTGCCTCCCGGCAATTTGCCGTACACACACACGGCGGCGTTGGTGCCGTGACGGTAGCAGTTACAGACAATAAAATTGACGTCATAAAATGTAACGTTACCCATACTGTGTGTGACGTGGTCTGGCCGGCACTTCTTCATGGCGTTCAGCGTTGCCGGCAGCGGGGGCGCGGGACGGCGGCGGCGGTGACGGCAGCGGGGGGGGGTGCGGGACGACGGCGGAGAGCGGGTCTTCAACGGGCGGACGCATCCTCATACTCCGCCGCGTCCGCTTGCCGGGGCGCTCCCCACGCTATCGGCCGAAGGCCGCGTGACCGCACTCACTCCCGGCCGCGTCTGTGGCCTCTTGGCCCGGCGGGGCGCTCCCCGCGCCATCGTCCGAATTCCCACTTGTTTTCTACATCTCCCAGCCTCAGGAGTTACTTCATAGTCTAAAATTCTGAGTTCGAATCCAATCGTCTCGTCGTGGTCGCCAATGTAAAGTTCCTAGGCTATACCCATAGCGGTTCTGTCCCTAGCGGTCGATATACGTTAAATAAGGTTTGGAGTCAACGCATAGATGTTGTAGGTAGCAGAATCCAGGTAAGACTGAATGCTCTGGGTTTATTGGGCTCTTGTTTTATAGCAGTGGGACGCCTTTGTCTCCAGGTGGAGACGCTTATACGGGCGGTCGTGTTAGGCGCCAATTAGCGTCACCTTTGTAACAACGAGCGCGCCCGCATCTCCAGGAAGTTGGGTTCACAAACAACCGCCGGCCAAAGCCGGGTTCAAAGGGGGGATTATAGCTACAGCAGGAAGGACCAATTAGCCGGGCCAGTGTCGGCCATCTTGGATTCGGGGGAAAGAATTTAGAATAGATTGAATATATATTATAATTAATAATGCTGCTTTTTCAACGCAAAAATACCACAAAGTTAGAATTATCGACTGCAGATCTTTACAAGCCGTTAGAGCATGCATAGCGCAGGACAAATACTGCACAGAGTGCCGCCCACTTAATGTCCTGTGGACCCGGTATGAATGATCAAAGATCGTAATAGGTAGACCTGAGGCTCGGTGAAAACGATATCTAGGAAATGATGTATTTATAAACACAAGCAAGGAATTGATGATTTTATCAGTATTATTATTGTTATCATTATTATTATCATTAACGTCACCATCACCATCATCATCAATATTATCATTAATATCATTATTATTATCATTATTATCATTATTACCATTATTCTAATTCTTATTATGATTTTTATTGTTATTATTATTATTATTATTATTATTACTATTATTATCATCATCATCATCATTACTATTTTATCAACCTCTAGCACGATTGGCTTGTTTTTCTTTGTTCTTTCTTAGTGAGCATAGCTCCATTTATTGATCATACTGCCCACTTAATGTCCTGTGGACCCAGTAGGAATGATCAAGGATCCTAATGGGTAGACCTTTGGCTAGATTAAAACGATATCTAGGAAATGATGATAGTATATGTACAGTGAATAATGAGATGCTAATGCCACATGTAAAGACAGAACGAGGCATGGAGTGAGAGGCGTATGAAATGTCACATGAGGACAGTCTATTTATTCTCAATTGTGTATCACGCGAATCGTTGCAGCGTAACATAACTTAAATCCGTGACGGCAGGGTGGTGTGTGTGTCTGTGGTCGTGTGTGGGTGGGTGTGTGGGTGTCAGCGGTAGGTGTAGGTGTGGGTGAGGGGGTGTGACGGGGTGGTAGGTGTGGATGTGGGTGAGGTTGTGTGTGACAGGGCGGGAGTTGTGGATGTGGATGTGGGTGTGTCTGGCGGGGCGGGAGTTGTGGATGTGGGTGATGCGTGCGGGTGTTGGCGGGAGGCGTGGATGTGGGTGTGTGTGTATGTTAGCAGGAGGTGTGTATGTGGGTGAGTGTGTATGTGGGTGAGTTGTGTCTGACAGGGTGGGTGAGGTAGGTGTGTCTGGCAGGGCGGGTGATGTTGGTGTGTGTGGGCGACAGGGAGGATAGCGTGGGTGTGGGTTTGTGTGGGTGATGGGTATAGATGTAGGTGTGTGTGGTTATCGTCGTAGGTGGGTGTCTGTGGGTTTGCGGGCGGAAGGCGTGGGTGTGGGTGAGTGTGTCTGACAAGGTGGGTGATGTGTGTGTGTGATGGGTGTGTGATGGGGGTGATGTGTGTGTCTGACGGGGCGGGAGGCGTGGATGTGGGTGCGGATGTGTGGGTGGTGTGTGTGGGTGAAGGTGTGTGTGGGTGTGTGGGTGATGCGTGGAGGCGTCTGTGTGGGTGGGTGTCTCTGACAGGGTGGTAGACGCCGTCCTTACTGGAGGACTCTATTGATCGCGTGTAATGGAGTACCCGCTGGTCATACTCTGATGGTGGGGGCGGGGCGGGTGAGAGTGGGTGTATGTGGGTGTGTGTGGGTATGTGTGGGTGTGTGGGTGAGTGTGGGTGAGTGTGGGTGATGTGGGTGTGTGGGTGTGTGGGTGTGTGGGTGAGTGGGTGAGGAGGATTGTAATGGAGTACCCGCTGGTCATACTCTGATGGTGGGGGCGGGGCGGGTGTGTGTGGGTATGTGTGGGTGTGTGTGGGTGTGTGGGTGAGTGTGGGTGAGTGTGGGTGTGTGTGGGTGTGTGTGGGTGTGTGTGGGTGTGTAATGGAGTACCCGCTGGTCATACTCTGATGGTGGCAGCAATTCGGGTCAGACCACTCAGAGCAGTAACTCACGGAGTAACTCACCTCACATTCCCCCACCCTCCGGGCTGTTAAAAAGACCACCACCACATCACGCCACACCACAGAGATCATGGCACCACTACCTCCAGTATGTACCACATTTAGTATCACACCTACTCCAACAACTCAGAGATCATGGCACCACTGCCTCAGCATGTTCTATATTTAGTATCACACCTACTCCAACAACTCAGAGATCATGGCACCACTACCTCAGCATGTACTACATTTAGTATCACATCTACACCACACCACTGAGATCATGGCACCACTGCCTCAGCATGTTCTATATTTAGTATCACACCTACACCAACAACTCAGAGATCATGGCACCACTACCTCAGCATGTACTACATTTAGTATCACACCTACACCAACAACTCAGACATCATGGCACCACTACCTCAGCATGTTCTATATTTAGTATCACACCTACACCAACAACTCAGAGATCATGGCACCACTACCTCAGCATGTTCTATATTTAGTATCACACCTACACCAACAACTCAGAGATCATGGCACCACTACCTCAGCATGTACTACATTTAGTATCACACCTACACCAACAACTCAGACATCATGGCACCACTACCTCAGCATGTACTACATTTAGTATCACACCTACACCAACAACTCAGAGATCATGGCACCACTACCTCAGCATGTTCTATATTTAGTATCACACCTACACCAGCAACTCAGAGATCATGGCACCACTACCTCAGCATGTACTACATTTAGTATCACACCTACACCAGCAACTCAGAGATCATGGCACCACTACCTCAGCATGTACTACATTTAGTATCTCATCTACACCAACAACGCAGAGATCATGGCACCACTACCTCAGCATGTTCTATATTTAGTATCACACCTACACCAACAACTCAGAGATCATGGCACCACTACCTCAGCATGTACTACATTTAGTATCACACCTACACCAACAACTCAGAGATCATGGCACCACTACCTCAGCATGTTCTATATTTAGTATCACACCTACACCAACAACTCAGAGATCATGGCACCACTACCTCAGCATGTTCTATATTTAGTATCACACCTACTCCAACAACTCAGAGATCATGGCACCACTACCTCAGCATGTTCTATATTTAGTATCACACCTACACCAACAACTCAGAGATCATGACACCACTACCTCAGTATGTACTACATTTAGTATCTCATCTACACCAACAACTCAGAGATCATGACACCACTACCTCAGTATGTACTACATTTAGTATCTCATCTACACCAACAACTCAGAGATCATGGCACCACTACCTCAGCATGTACTACATTTAGTATCACATTTACACCAACAACTCAGAGATCATGGCACCACTACCTCAGCATGTATTACATTTAGTATCACACCTACACCAACAACTCAGAGATCATGGCACCACTACCTCAGCATGTACTACATTTAGTATCACACCTACACCAACAACTCAGAGATCATGGCACCACTACCTCAGCATGTACTACATTTAGTATCACACCTACACCAACAACTCAGAGATCATGGCACCACTACCTCAGCATGTACTACATTTAGTATCACACCTACACCAACAACTCAGAGATCATGGCAATACTACCTCAGCATGTACTACATTTAGTATCACATCTACACCACATCACTGAGATCATGGCGCCTGTGAAACAATATCTCACATACACGCCATTTTGTGTTGGCGATTCAGGAGATCGCCGCCTTGACTCGCTTGGTGTGTCCCCGGTATCAGGGTTTCCTACAAGAGAGCACCGCTTAGAATTGCGTCTCTGCGTGCAACAGGTTCCTGCATTCCCCTCTGGCGTGGCCACTCTCAGCTGTAGCTTCAGGCCACGCAACAACCACCAATATGCAATAAGGGAGGGGAAGAGAATCTCTAGCCTGATGCGCCGGGTTTTACAGCTCTGAGCAAGCAACAGACCTGTATGTTCCGGCTATGAAGATACACGCTGCCCATGTGTTATCTATGAGCACTTTGTATTAGGTGGATATATCTGTATGCTCCGGGTATGGTGATACACACTCCCTATGTGTTTTCTATGGACACTTTGTATTAGGTGGATATATCTGTATGCTCCGGGTATGGTGATGCAAATTCCCTATGTGTTTTCTATGTACACTTTGTATTAGGTGGATATATCTGCATGTTCCGGGTATGTAGATACATGCTTCCTATGTGTTTTCTATGGACACTTTGTATTAGGTGGATATATCTGTATGCTCCGGGTATGGTGATACACACTCACTATGTGTTTTCTATGGACACTTTGTATTAGGTGGATATATCTGTATACTCCGGGTATGGTGATACACACTCCCTATGTGTTTTCTATGGACACTTTGTATGAGGTGGATATATCTGTATGCTCCGGGTATGGTGATACACTCTGCCTATGTGTTTTCTATGGACACGTTGTATTAGGTGGGTATATCTGTATGCTCCGGGTATGGTGATACACACTCCCTATGTGTTTTCTATGGACACTTTGTATGAGGTGGATATATCTGTATGCTCTGGGTATGGTGATACACTCTGCCTATGTGTTTTCTATGGACACTTTGTATTAGGTGGGTATATCTGTATACTCCGGGTATGGTGATACACACTCCCTATGTGTTTTCTATGGACACTTTGTATGAGGTGGATATATCTGTATGCTCCGGGTATGGTGATACACTCTGCCTATGTGTTTTCTATAGACACTTTGTATAAGGTGGATATATCTGTATGCTCCGGGTATGGTGATACAAATTCCCTATGTGTTTTCTATGTACACTTTGTATTAGGTGGATATACACTCCCTATGTGTTTTCTATGGACACTTTGTATGAGGTGGATATATCTGTATGCTCCGGGTATATCCATACACACTCCCTATGTGTTTTCTATAGACACTTTGTATGAGGTGGATATATCTGTATGCTCCGGGTATGGTGATACACACTCCCTATGTGTTTTCTATGGACACTTTGTATGAGGTGGATATATCTGTATGCTCCGGGTATGGTGATACACACTCCCTATGTGTTTTCTATTGACACTTTGTATTAGGTGGATATATCTGTATGCTCCGGGTATGGTGATACACACTCCCTATGTGTTTTCTATAGACACTTTGTATAAGGTGGATATATCTGTATGCTCCGGGTATGGTGATACAAATTCCCTATGTGTTTTCTATGTACACTTTGTATTAGGTGGATATATCTGCATGTTCCGGGTATGTAGATACATGCTTCCTATGTGTTTTCTATGGACACTTTGTATTAGGTGGATATATCTGTATGCTCCCGGTATGGTGATACACACTCCCTATGTGTTTTCTATGGACACTTTGTATGAGGTGGATATATCTGTATGCTCCGGGTATGGTGATACACTCTGCCTATGTGTTTTCTATGGACACTTTGTATTAGGTGGGTATATCTGTATGCTCCGGGTATGGTGATACACACTCCCTATGTGTTTTCTATGGACACTTTGTATGAGGTGGATATATCTGTATGCTCCGGGTATGGTGATACACTCTGCCTATGTGTTTTCTATGGACACTTTGTATTAGGTGGGTATATCTGTATGCTCCGGGTATGGTGATACACACTCCCTATGTGTTTTCTATGGACACTTTGTATGAGGTGGATATATCTGTATGCTCCGGGTATATCCATACACACTCCCTATGTGTTTTCTATAGACACTTTGTATGAGGTGGATATATCTGTATGCTCCGGGTATGGTGATACACACTCCCTATGTGTTTTCTATGGACACTTTGTATGAGGTGGATATATCTGTATGCTCCGGGTATGGTGATACACACTCCCTATGTGTTTTCTATTGACACTTTGTATGAGGTGGATATATCTGTATGCTCCGGGTATGGTGATGCATACTCCCTATGTGTTTTCTATGGACACTTTGTATCAGGTGGATATATCTGTATGCTCTGGGTATGTAGATACACGCTCCCTATTTGTTTTCTATGGACACTTTGTATTAGGTGGATATATCTGTATGCTCCGGGTATGGTGATACACACTCCCTATGTGTTTTCTATTGACACTTTGTATTAGGTGGATATATCTGTATGCTCCGGGTATGGTGATGCATACTCCCTATGTGTTTTCTATGGACACTTTGTATCAGGTGGATATATCTGTATGCTCTGGGTATGTAGATACACGCTCCCTATTTGTTTTCTATGGACACTTTGTATTAGGTGGATATATCTGTATGCTCCGGGTATGGTGATACACACTCACTATGTGTTTTCTATGGACAATCTTTATTAGGTGCATAATAAATGCTAATATCACCTTGGATTTCAGCACTGCTTTGGTGAGGTGAATATAAGATAATAAAGGTATTTATGTCGATGTTTTATGAGAGACTCATTTCCTGTCCTTTGTATTAAACGCCGATGGAATATCTCCTGCCATATTCATAATTGTGTTGAGAATGAAGTTAGCTCTCGTAACATACCGACATATATACTGAATTCAAAACAATCTCGAAAGCTTGCCAACACTCTCCTCCCAGATCTTTCGCGGCGCTATCGCTTACTAATACAAGCGGGGCAGGAAGTAAGGCCAAGATCTCTGCTAGGAGAGTGCAGCGCCCACGCAGAGTCGTCCATAGACTTGCTCAAGTCTTTGATTATAAAAAGTCACTAAACATTTAAAACAAATCGGGATGAAATGCAATTCCCCGAACATGTTCAGGGAGGTGTTTCATAGACAAGGTGCTGCATGGACCTGTTGGGTTGAAACGATCACTGATGGTCCAAGGTGGGTAGGACACAGGGACTGAGGCCAGTCTAGGGTAAGGCTAACGTAGGCAGGTAGGCAGGCAGGGAGAGGTGGGTAGGACACAGGGACTGAGGCCAGTCTAGGGTAAGGCTGGCGGCAGGCAGGCAGGGAGAGGTGGGTAGGACACAGGGACTGAGGCCAGTCTAGGGTAAGGCTGGCGGTAGGCAGGCAGGGAGAGGTGGGTAGGACACAGGGACTGAGGCCAGTCTAGGGTAAGGCTGGCGGTAGGCAGACAGGGAGAGGTGTATAGGACACAGGGACTGAGGCCAGTCTAGGGTAAGGCTGGCGGTAGGCAGACAGGGAGAGGTGGGTAGGACACAGGGACTGAGACCAGTCTAGGGTAAGGCTGGCGGTAGGCAGGCAGGGAGAGGTGTATAGGACACAGGGACTGAGGCCAGTCTAGGGTAAGGCTGGCGGTAGGCAGACAGGGAGAGGTGTATAGGACACAGGGACTGAGGCCAGTCTAGGGTAAGGCTGGCGGTAGGCAGACAGGGAGAGGTGGGTAGGACACAGGGACTGAGACCAGTCTAGGGTAAGGCTGGCGGTAGGCAGACAGGGAGAGGTGTATAGGACACAGGGACTGAGGCCAGTCTAGGGTAAGGCTGGCGGTAGGCAGACAGGGAGAGGTGGGTAGGACACAGGGACTGAGACCAGTCTAGGGTAAGGCTGGCGGTAGGCAGGCAGGGAGAGGTGGGTAGGACACAGGGACTGAGACCAGTCTAAGTCGTCCATACAGAGTTGGGGCCAATCACCATAACCACTTCTACTTACGTAATTAGGACCGTTTTAATTACTCGCCAGTTAATGAGTTACGATTACAGCAACGATTTTACTCAACGACACAAATAGCCGGCAATTCCAACTAAGAATTTTAATGAGAGTTCTATTCATACTCATTCTAAAGATATATTAGTGTGACCCCATTGCCTATTTATGTTTTTAGAGCCTGCTCATAGATTCTACATACGGTGACTAAAAGTTAGAGTGGTCACATAGACTTCCAGTCTGCTGCTAAAAAAACTATTCCTTCACTATCTGTGTGCTACATATTCAGTGACATAGGTGAATGGTTCATTAGATTTTAAACTGAATATAGATGGTGACGTAGTTATGATGCGATCTGCAAAAAATCTGAAGAAAGGATTTCGACCTCAGGTCGCTATTCTGCGATCTACAAATTGTGGAGCTAGGCCTCCCTACAGATTGCTGCTGAGTAGTATACGGAAAGCTGTATTCTGCTACTATTCATGCAGTGAAAACATGTTGACATATATATCTATTACCCACCTAATATGGAGTCTCCATACTAAGCCTATGGAGCCTACAGATCGCTATTATTACCCACCTAATATGGAGTCTCCATACTAAGCCTATGGAGCCTACAGATCGCTATTATTACCCACCTAATATGGAGTCTCCATACTAAGTCTATGGAGCCTACAGATCGCTATTATTACCCACCTAATATGGAGTCTCCATACTAAGTCTATGGAGCCTACAGATCGCTATTATTACCCACCTAATATGGAGTCTCCATACTAAGTCTATGGAGCCTACAGATCGCTATTATTACCCACCTAATATGGAGTCTCCATACTAAGTCTATGGAGCCTACAGATCGCTATTACTACCCACCTAATATGGAGTCTCCATACTAAGTCTATGGAGCCTACAGATCGCTATTATTACTATACACCTATGGCCGAACATGTATGAAATACTGCCCGCTGCTGGGGGTGTAGTATTAATAATGTTCGCGCCCGCTGTGGCAGCGGGCCGTAGTGAATAGCAGTGGCTTTTTGAGGTGGGGAAAAGTTAATAAAACATATTTTTCAACGAGTAGGAGGTGTATAGTAATAAGAAAACGTAGTGACTGAGCCCGTACGGTGTCCGTTCTCGGTCATTTGATGAAAAAATACGGCCCTCTAGCCTGCGCCATCGGGCCGTTTTTTTTTCATCAAATGACCTTGAACAGCCACCTGTACGGGCTCAGTAACCACGTTTTCTCATATCACCCACCTCCATATTAAACCTAGTCACATGATTACATACCCCGTACGTCACAGTGTGATGAACAGATAAATACGCCATGGGTAGGAGCAGGCAGAATTCACAGTTGATACAGCCATGGGTATATAATAATACTTCATACTAACTACGAGGAGCATACGACCACGCAGATCAAAATCCTGGTGATGTTGTGTATTTAAATGAGCAGGTCTCTCTGTTCTAATTCTATTTTAAGGGGGATGGCGTGTGGCATGGTCTGTCGTGAGCAACTCAATGTGAATAAAAACAGACAGCGTGGGCGGGTTGTATAACTCGTGTAGTGCCATCACGACCTACATCTCAATACCTGCTGCATCGAGTTAAATCACTCCACTCCACTCCGCCGCACGCATGCGCAGACAGCGCCGTCACAGTCTGTGTGAGGGATTAGATTATCAGCCCGTGAGGCGGCAGAAAAAAAGACGTATTCTACTGGGTAGAATACGTCTTTCCGTATTCTACTCAGAGGTGATCTGTAGGTTTAGTATGGAGACTCTGTATCAGGTGGGTAATAGATATGTATGTCAAAATGTTTTCATAAAAGACTCTATGTATAATAGCAGATGTACATGTAGTTTGGATAGTACCCTTCAGGCGGCAGAAAAACCGTATTCTACCGTATTAGGTGGGTAGTACACACTTCCTGTAGGTTTAGTATGGAGACTCTGTATTAGATGGATAATACACACTCCCTATAGGTTTAGTATGGAGACTCTGTATTAGGTGGATAATACACACTCCCTATAGGTTTAGTATGGAGCCTCTGTATTAGGTTTAGTATGGAGACTCTGTATTAGGTGGGTAATACACACTCCCTATAGGTTTAGTATGGAGACTCTGTATTAGGTGGGTAGTACACACTCCTATAGGTTTAGTATGGAAACTCTGTATTAGGTGGATAATGCACTCCCTATAGGTTTAGTATGGAGACTCTGTATTAGGTGGATAATGCACTCCCTATAGGTTTAGTATAGAGACTCTGTATTAGGTGGATAATGCACTCCCTATAGGTTTTGTATGGAGACTCTGTATTAGGTTTAGTATGGAGACTCTGTATTAGATGGATAATACATACTCCCTATAGGTTTAGTATGGAGACTCTGTATTAGGTTTAGTATGGAGACTCTGTATTAGGTTTAGTATGGAGACTCTGTATTAAGTTTAGTATGGAGACTCTGTATTAGGTTTAGTATGGAGACTCTGTATTAGGTTTAGTATGGAGACTCTGTATTAAGTTTAGTATGGAGACTCTGTATTAGGTATAGTATGGAGACTCTGTATTAGGTTTAGTATGGAGACTCTGTATTAGGTTTAGTATGGAGACTCTGTATTAGGTTTAGTATGGAGACTCTGTATTAGGTTTAGTATGGAGACTCTATATTAGGTGGGTAGTACACACTCCTATAGGTCTAGTATGGAGACTCTGTATTAGGTTTAGTATGCAGACTCTGTATTAGGTTTAGTATGGAGACTCTGTATTAGGTTTAGTATGGAGACTCTGTATTAGGTTTAGTATGGAGACTCTGTATTAGGTTTAGTATGGAGACTCTTTATTAGGTTTAGTATAGAGACTCTGTATTAGGTTTAGTATGGAGACTCTGTATTAGGTTTAGTATGGAGACTCTGTATTAGGTTTAGTATGGAGACTCTGTATTAGGTTTAGTATGGAGACTCTGTATTAGGTTTAGTATGGAGACTCTGTATTAGGTTTAGTATGGAGACTCTGTATTAGGTTTAGTATGGAGACTCTGTATTAGGTTTAGTATGGAGACTCTGTATTAGGTTTAGTATGGAGACTCTGTATTAGGTTTAGTATGGAGACTCTGTATTAGGTTTAGTATGGAGACTCTGTATTAGGTTTAGTATGGAGACTCTGTATTAGGTTTAGTATGGAGACTCTTATTAGGTTTAGTATGGAGACACTGTATTAGGTTTAGTATGGAGACTGTATTAGGTTTAGTATGGAGACTCTATATTAGGTTTAGTATGGAGACTCTGTATTAGGTTTAGTATGGAGACTCTGTATCAGGTTTAGTATGGAGACTCTGTATTAGGTTTAGTATGGAGACTCTGTATTAGGTTTAGTATGGAGACTCTATATTAGGTGGGTGATGAAATGACTTTATCATACACACAGTTGGGCAGGGACACCTGGACACCTGGACACCTGGACACCTGATGCCGTCTCCTGAACAGATCGAACGTGGCCTCCCGCGTCCCTGTGTACCACGTGACCTTGTGATGCCAGATCGAGGCTCGCCCTGGGCGATAATTAGTGAGACAAACGTGCCTTCCGCTGGTAGCCCGGTCGAAGCTTTGTGAGCTTTTATCACGTACTGAACCAGGGTCTATGTTTAGTCAAATAGCAGAGTGTTTGGGGTCGTTGGCTAGTGAATTGTGTATATAACTCAGTTGTACATATCCTACATTCTCTCAAATAATGGATATCAATTTTACAGTTGGTCAGCAGCTATTTCTCATCTTGCCTCTGAATTAGTATCTCGAGGCGGATGCTACATGTATAAATAAAAGATAAAAGAAAAATACACAGGGGAAGGGTAGATAAGTATGTTACTAAAATATAGTTATAGTTATAGAAAGCTGAAACATCTTTGGGTATAGACTCTTTGAATCTATTATCCATCGTATGTCAAGACCCCATTGGCTTATATAATGGGTCATGGTTTACTGAATCCCCATACATTTTCAATGGGGACCTTGTACATCATGGAAAACACTGCAGAGGTTAGTATATGAATGGCTTACCAGCATAGGTATATAACTAGGAGCAAGTAGTATGTTCTTCATTGATGAATGAGCGTGCAAGTTTAAATGAATAACAATTAAAAGGTTTGGGTTACATTCTATGGATAGTTTTCTGTAAACCAGTTGCACCCAGTCAACTTGCCATTTCTGCAACTGCCTGAGTCTAGGGTCCAAACATTTCAAGCACCAGTGGGTTTTGAGGTATTTCGGTCTCTAGTGATTGGTCATGTTCAGTTGGGCACACCTCTAAGACCCTGAGACACTGGCACCCTGCTCCTTTCCCAATAGCACAAGGAATAGCACGCAGATAGTGAAGGGATAGTTTTCTGGAAGCACGTTGGAAGTTCAATGTGACCACTCTAACCTCTAGGCCATGTATATAGCGCGTACAAGCACGCTCTAATAAACGTTACTTTTCTCCTCCACAGTTTCGCAGCCTGGCGGCCCCCTACCGAGGCGCCACCTGGTGTTTACATACGGCACGTTGAAGCGGGGTCAGCCCAACCACTACCACTTCCTGAACGCCGAGAACGGGTCTGCGCGTCTTGTGGGAAGCGCCAGCACTGCGCATGCGTGGCCGCTCATCGTCACCACCAAATGGAACCTGCCCTTCCTCGTCTGGTCTCAGGGCAACGGCAAGGTGAGGGTTTGTTTTTATTATCCACTTGATACAAAGTGTCCATAAAAGACACATATGGAGTGTGTATCACCATACACAGAGGATACAGATATATCCACCTAATACAAAGTATCCATAGAAGACACCACCAAATGGAACCTGCCTTTCCTCGTCTGGTCTCAGGGCAACGGCAAGGTGAGGGTTTGTTTTTATTATCCACTTAATACAAAGTGTCCATAGAAAACACATAGGGAGTGTGTACTACCATTCCTGGAGTAGACAGATATATCCACATAATACAAAGTGTTTATAGAAGACACCACCAAATGGAACCTGCCCTTCCTCGTCTGGTCTCAGGGCAAAGGCAAGGTGAGGGTTTGTTTTTATTATCCACTTAATACAAAGTGTCCATAGAAGACACCACCAAATAGAACCTGCCCTTCCTCGTCTGGTCTCAGGGCAACGGCAAGGTGAGGGTTTGTTTTTATTATCCACTTGATACAAAGTGTCCATAGAAGACACCACCAAATAGAACCTGCCCTTTCTCGTCTGGTCTCAGGGCAACGGCAAGGTGAGGGTTTGTTTTTATTATCCACTTAATACAAAGTATCCATAGAAGACACCACCAAATAGAACCTGCCCTTCCTCGGCTGGTCTCAGGGCAACGGCAAGGTGAGGGTTTGTTTTTATTATCCTACCCCTAATATAAAATCCCATAGGCTTAACATTGACTCCTAGGAGCATACAAAAAATGGACCAATCAGAGATCAGCACCTGAAAGTAGTTCCAAGCGCCTTCAGAGCAGCAAGGAGAGCTATATGGAGGACTTCAGAAAGTTTTTATCGTGTTTTTTGTTATTATCCTCACATAAAAATATCGTTCACAGGGGGTAGGATAAAATCAAAACCTTATTCCTTTTAATCTGGGCTCCCGTATGCGACGACTGGAGTCGCATACGGGAGCCCAGATTAAAACTTATCCAGTTTTACGATATTATCACATTCTGCTGAAGCTGAATAACGCATACCCAGCCACCAATGGAGTATGCTAAACATGTCTTTTCCCCAAAAGACAAGAGGTCTGCCAGCCTAGCTGAGCGACAGTCACTATTATATATGGCGGATTACGTAACACAGGGCAAACCCATGGCACATCCGTGCATGGGCTCAGCTCTGCTACTCACAGCCATGGGTGGACACACCGCATCCTCTGATTAGAAACAAATTGTTACGTTCCAAAATAACAGTATGTGAAACATAGAGATTTTATCCCTTGGCCTAACTGATCGTGCTGACCCTATTTAACACGCCGCTGGAGGCGACCCTTGGTTACGATCAACACAGTTTCCCCCAAATGGTAAACACAAAGCCAGCATATAATCCTGATCTCAATGTATTCTCATCAATCCGACTAGTGTAGCGCATTGCAGTAACACCAGCAATAAAGCTTGTAACGGGACGAAGCCTTGGAGTCATTCATTCAGCTTACTATTCTCAGCGATAGTAACAAAACAAACAGCCACTCGATTTCACCCGAATCTCCACACTGACTATTTTGATTTCACTGCTGAATGACTAAATGACTAGGGGTAGGGAGTTAGCTTAGAGGTTAGAGCACTAGACTTGTAACCCCAAGGTTGTAGGACTTTGTGGGTTCGAGTCCCACCCCAGCAGTGGTAGATCTACGGCCATATCAAAGGACAATCCTTCTCATACCCTGTCTATGTGGTGTGGTGTACAGCCCCCTTTCTCCTTCACCCCCAGCAGTGGTAGATTTACTGCTATATCAAAGGCCAGTCCTTCTCATACCATGTCTAAGTGGTGTGGTGTACAGCCACCTTTCTCCTTCACTCCCAGGAGTGATATATTTACTGCTATATTTAGAGTCTTTATTTCACTTCTGTTCAATTAAACAGTTCTTCCAGTGAGTATTAAAGACAAATCCTTCTCATACCATGTCTATTTGTTGTGGGATGTAAAAGAACTCTCACCTCAGTAAATGTGTAGGGGTGAGATTTCTACCTAGATTTATCTCATAGATTCGATCACCTTCAAACCGAAAGTAAGTCTAATAGAACATATTGGACGTTAAACTACCCAAACAACAACAATACTGTTATTAACTATTGCGATTTCACTGCTGAATGACTAAATAACTCACGATCATCTACTTCCAGTTGGTTTCCGGCGAGGTTTACGAGATTGACGACAAGATGTTGCAGTTCACGGACGAGTTTGAAGGTCACCCGGAAGTGTACCAGCGTGACCGCCTCCTGGTAACACTCTACGACGAACCGACCCAGAACCAGCGGCCCTGGTGGTCCCCTAGCGGCAACTACGTGAACGACAGTGAGGGTCACGTGACTAGCATGTTGAACGCCTTCCGCCAAACGGACCAATCAAATGAGGCGACACAGGCAGGTGTTGGCGGGGCCCAGGCTGGGAGGACTATTGAATGCTGGGCGTATTTTCTCAAACATGTTCGACCGGCGATGTTAGAACTGCCGTGTTATGACATGTACTCCAGTTCAGACCTAGAGAATATGGAATACGACACAAAGTAAGTATTGTAGTGGTAACCTAGTATTATCATGAAACATCACCAAATTTCATGTGATTGTTTATATGGCATGAGTTGTCTTCGCGGCATGATATCACAAAGCGGAGCTGAGTGATATCTGTAGCTGAATACAACGAACGGCATGCAAACAGGAAGAATAGTATATTTAAGATACTGTGATATACAATATGTTCTTTGAGTGTGGACTTATGCTGTTGGACCTTAGCCAAAATACTTCTCTCTATTTTGTCTGCTTTATCTACTTATTTTTTTTATTTATTATGTACACCATGTATATACGTTGCCAGCATGCTTTGATAGATGAAACTTGTAAGCGAAATAATCTGATCTGGACGTGCATTGAAACTAATCGATAGATTGAGCACGACCCAGTATAAATAAATGTTTAAAAAAAGAGGAAAAAATTCAAGTATTGCAGACTCATTTTGTGCAGACCATCCACTTACTTATTGTCTGTAAATATGTTATTACCATAGCTGTCCGAAATGTATGATCGTACTTACATGGACATTATATTTTCCTACTATTTTATTTTTTCTACATGGCTAAACGCCTAAAATTTGCGAATTCAACTGTTCTGAACCTAAATAAAAGAAGTTATTGTAGATGTATTGGATTAAAATCAAGATTAGATAAAATCAGGGATGGTAGAGTTGAGGGAATTCCCTGAAATTAGGGATCTTTATAAAACACAGACCAATTATCTTCACCATTTAAAAACCGCACTAAAATCTGTATATGTCACAAGGGATGGTTATTTCGATAGGGTTAGGAAGAAGTTATTCAGAATATCTTAGCAAGTTACTTCTAAAACTAAAACAAGTAGCAGATAAACATCCGTCGTTGACGGAACAGCGCAGATGCAAGAAGTAGGAAAAAGAATAAAGTGATGCCTCTCAACAGTCTCAAATCAGTTTTACATCAGTCTCATAAAAGTCTCACTTTGTGAGAGTGTTGCAAGACTACTGAGAGACTGTTGTGAGACTATTGTAAGACTGCTGTGAGACTGTTGTGAGACTATTGTAAGACTGTTGTGAGACTGATGTGAGACTGTTGTAAGACTGATGTGAGACTGTTGTGAGACTGTTGTGAGACTGCTGTGAGACTGTTGTAAGACTGTTGTAAGACTGTTGTAAGACTGCTGTGAGACTGTTGTGAGACTGTTGTAAGACTGTTGTGAGACTGTTGTGAGACTGTTGTGAGACTGTTGTGAGACTGTTGTGAGACTGTTGTGAGACTGTTGTGAGACTGTTGTGAGACTGTTGTAAGACTGATGTGAGACTGTTGTGAGACTGTTGTGAGACTGCTGTATGACTGTTATGTAAATCGTAATTGTAATCATTGATTCAGTATCGTTCTTAGTTTTAAAAACACCTCCCTGATATCCCTATGGCGGAATGTATGCCTATATGAAATAAACACTGCTCTTATAAAAAATACTAAAAAGAATAGGCTTTCATCTAACCTGCCCGTTGTTTACGTTTCAGTGAGGAGATTCAAGGCATTGACGACATCATGAGAGCTCTAGATGAGTCTAATCTCTGAGAACGGCTGAAGATGTCAGACTCCACGGAATGTTCACATCGATAGAATGGTGCACCCGATTTGTATAAACTGCCACTAACAATTGTTCCACCAGGACAGTGGCATGTATCTCACTGCCGGCCTTCATCTGGAGGCATCGGCAACAACCTTTTCCTGATTATTGTTAAATCATTGTGAAGATAGGCATTTATTATCCATCGTATACAAAGCCCCCATTGAAAATGTATGGGGACTCAGTAAGCCACAAGCCACTATATAAAACTTGTCAGATACCAGAACTGTGGTATGCGAATTTAAACCTGTGGTATACAGTCTCAAAACCATGGTATACGACAAAAATAGTCCCTTTTGCTATAGAGCAAAAAAATGGTTCCTATTGTTATACCCGTTAATATGGCAATTACTTGGTATGATTTATTCAAAAAGATGGATAATAAATGCAACAAACGATGATTTTGTGGACAGGCGGCTCTGTAGACCACTCGAGGTTGACGTCGCAATACACTCGCTAGCGCTTGTGTATTACTATGCGCCGCCTGTCCACAAAACCATCGATTATTGTCTATAGATACAACACCCTTGCAGTATCTGCTGTCCTCTGTTCCGATTCTGACACCCCGCTGATAATGGCCGACAATGTTAGATATCTCTGACTTCACCGAATGGAAACTTCAGACTAGTTCCACAGTTCTAGCCCTGCAGACTTATGACACGAGTAAAGTTAGAATTACATTATTTCTCAAAATAATCATTATACACAATGTTTTGTTCATGTTAGAGACACCACCTACCTTCAAATGGACAATCTCAGTAAACATTCCAGGGGTCAAGGTCACAGCTCTTAGTTCAAGGCATCGGACACCAGGGGACACCATCAGTAAAATAATCCTAGCAGAATACGGGTGTGCTAGTATAGGCACACATTGGACATATGGAACAAGGCACCCGACAGTGGCCGACAGTGGCCGACAGTGGCCGACAGTGGCCGACAGTGGCCGACTGCAGCAATCTCACCTGGTTATGGTGTTCCATTACACCGATGGTACCCAAATAGTAAATCAGACACTGTCAGAATCATTCTTCGGCTGAGAATTCGGCCAGATGGAACAGCGCCTTTATTGACAACCCTGAGACATGCTTCAAGCCGAGTCTCTGCAGTAAAAATCGATCCAAGTTCTCCATGCTTTAGATATTCTCGTTTGTGTACAGTAAAGTTATGCTGTTAACTCACCCTAATGTTGACCCTGTCTAAAAGAGGTGGAAGCCAGGATTTGTAATATAATAACATACAGTATACAAAATATAATGACAAAACTAAATATTGTATAATGATTTACAATATTCATTTGGTTGAAGTGCTATTTCCACCAGACTAAGGTTTTATCGGAAGGTTCGTGGTCTTTTTGGAATACATCACAAAATATTGTAGGATATCTTTAAATGGTGAATGTACTTAAGTGATAAATCGTATTAGTGCCCGAAATTTCAACTGAAGAAATTGGGCACTTACATCACCATTCAAAGAATGGGGAATATTGATGGTGATAGAGATCTATATAGAATGTCAATTTATAGGAATACATAACTAACCAAGAATTAAATAAAGTGGAAATACTTCATTTATCCCTACTTTGATGTAAAGGCCACAGTACCAAGTTTCTCCTGTTTTCATGGTGTTAATATTTCAAGTTGAATTATATTTATGTGTCTTCGCCACTGGTTCATTTAAATTTCGTCAAATCAACTAGTAAAGCATATGTGATAAATACCAAGCGCTAGAGAGTATATCATCATATATATATATACATGTTTATATATATATATATATATATATATATATATATATATATATATATATATATATATATATATATATATATATGGTTCGTGAAATAGATGCTAGTGCTAGTCAATTACTGTATAAAAATGTCACTGATGGTATGTGTATTTGACTGGGTATTAAGACAGAAATTGATGAGTGTTTGGTCTGTGTCCCCGTACGCCATCGCGTTTGGAGCGCACAGTAAAATGAACGAGCTCCAAATGAGATAGTGAACAGGGACTCAGACCAAACAAGAATATATTTCTCATTTTATCTAAACCTGGATATATCTATCTGTTTATCACCCGTTGAGTATGAGTTACCGTACTCGCAAGCCTGTTGAGAATGAGTTCCTAATGTTAAGCCCATGGACGTTTATACCAGGCTAAGATAAAACCTACTATAATATATTACTCTACCTCCCTGCCATCTTCAAATAGGCTGTTTCCATTGGCCGACAAAAACGGTGTAGATTTTCTGAATTCTCCTGGTAGCCAATTTACATTATGCGTCAGCAGTGGTAAAGGTCCGTCAGTGGTTCCTGACTGTATATCGGTGATGGCCAAAGGAAATAGGCTATTAGAAGAACACAAAAAAATCTACACAATATTTGTCGGCCAAGGGAAACGGGCCTTATGATGGAACACCTGTGTTACTGTAATCTAATCTGAATTTGTGATCATTGCATGCCCGGGGAAGGCTGGGACCTTTGTCCAGGAAACCGCAATGATTACATCAAGGCTGATTATAACAAAATAAGGGACTATTTTCAAAGGCCGGGCCTGGATATGGGACTATTTATTTGGGTCAGGGACTAGTGTATTCATACGCATGTGAATAGATGGTCAGCCAAATAATGCTAGAGTCACATTTACCCTACAAGAATCATCCTCTTAGCATATGGATGATGTATTATAAAGTTCGTTTAAACAGGTTTTTTTATCATTTTTTTTTAATTTTTTTTTTTAGATGTTTTATTTATACTGGAAGGTCTACTAAGATAGCACCCTGTTTTTCAGTAGGCTCCTGTTCTTCATCATTTTTAATTTTTTTTTTTTTCTAAATATATTTTTTTAATCATACTGGAACATCTACTAGAGTAGCACCCTGTTTTCAGTAGGCCCCAGTGGCCCATGGCAGATTTCGCGTATATTGCTATATTGAGGTCACTAGTCATTTCTAAATGGTATATACAATGATAATAGGTGATAATAGTAGGTGAAATCACATGTTCTAACCACCAAATGTAAAATTCTGGCAAAAATGAATTGTGTTCATGTATAAACCGATCGTTAGTTGAAAGAAATTGTAATCTCACAAGACAAAGCCAAGGGAGATTACATAACGAAAATGATTGGCATATTTTCAGTGGCTACATAAATTGAGTGCGGTTCAGATTTTATCTTATCCCTACCACCGATTAATTAGCTAACAGTAGTGCCATCATCGCCCATTGAGTATTCATCTTTTTCAAATATTTAAGTTCCCAATGTTAAGTCTTTTGGGAAAAAATTAACAGGGGTGAGATACAAAAGAGTCTTTATACCATAATGTCACCTGTTTACATATTGATAACATAACCCATTGTTCTTTTTAACAATACTCCACGGGCGTTGAGTACAAGTCGATGGGGTAAAATACCAGGGGTGAGATAAAGCCTGCTGTTTATGTGTGTCCTTTGCCGGGTTACAGAAAGCTTGGTGCTGCCAGCCGTTAACGATCTGTTGATGGAAGATGGCTGTACTCTTTAGTAAAACTGGTACTTGAAGTATAGAGCTTGGCCATGCAGCCATTTTCTACCTGTCTCTTGTTTTACAGACACAATACGTAGGCTTCAGTGTCTAGAAGATGCAATCGTTTCATGTGTGGGCATAGGCAACAGGTATCAAAGGGATATTGGGTAATTTACCTTGAAATGTGTAGAACACATATCTGACTTAAAAACTGGGGGTTTTCGATCTAAAGATTTAAATGATTGTAATATCATCAAAGAATATAAAGAAATTCTTAAAAGTTGTTTTTCACATAGTACAACCCATGTCACTTTCTTCAAACTTTCACACAATATAGTAAATGTGGAGTACAAGAAATTTAAGCTATGGAAATGTAGGTTACCTTACTTTTTAAAGAATAGAAGAAAACTATATTTTTCAGTATATTTCTTGTATACATGTAGTTCAATCAAATGTAAATCGGCTTAATTTACCTATTGGGTTAGGTGAAAGTCTATAACAGTTCATATTTCACTCATTTGGTATTAGAATAAGTCAAAGGAACTGGTTTCAACTGATAATTGCCGGTATTTGAAAATCACCAGGTGGCGCCACTGTGTATCGTAGAATATGCCTTTAAATGTAAACCGAATTCGCCATGGAGTGTACCCTTGTAACGCATGTACATACATTTCAGATATATATCTAAGATTAGGTTGATGTATATCTAGAGAGAGATATTTTACTGTGTAGAATGACATAGATGAAAGATGAAACCAAAATGGACAGTTGATCCTTACATAAGTGGCACAAGCACTGATGGGATGTAGTACTAAAGTTTTGTTACATTTTGTAGACAGGGACTTTTAAAGCAAGTGTTTAGTAAAAAAAAGGTTATTTTTCTGGATATTGATGTTTTGTAGAGGAATAATTGATGTAAAAATAAAATGATATAACAAATTCCATATATTTCCTCTTATTGATTTAATGTATTACATCAATTAAGTTTAGAATCTAAGCTTCTAAGGTTTGCTACACTTTATACCATAGTGGGTGTTCAAGGTGCTTATTCATATATACATTAGCAGATGGTATGGCAATGACCAAATCATATTGGCAAATAATGTTTTATGAGTAAAGTGTCACACGGTCATGAATAACATAATACTGTTTATTCGTATGCCTAGATTTTAGAAAGAATTTTAGTATTGAGACTCGCATTTGCAAGAGACGAATGTTACACCTATCTGTTCTTCCATATAGACAAACGAAGGTTCTGTGGACAGGCGGCTGTAAACCACGAGAGGTCGATGCATAGTAATACCCCAGTGCTAGCGGGTGTATTAGGACGTCAACCTCGATTGATTTGCAGAACCGCCTGTCCACAAAACCATCGTTTGTTGCACTTATTATCCATCTTTTCGAATAAATTAAACCCAGTTATAACCATATCCAAGGGTATACCAATAGGGACTATTTCTTTGCTCTATAGTATACAGGGACTATTTTTTCATGACTTTAAAGCAGTATACCACAGATTTGACTCCGTATACCTCAGTTATGGTATCTGACAGGTTTTATATAATGGGTTTCGTGGTTTACTGAGTCCCCATACATTTTAATGATATAATGATCTCTAAGTAGCACCTTGTTACAAGGAAACATGTGGACACCCACTCACACGATACTGCCCTGCTACCAGTAAAGGCCCGTTTCCATTGGCAAACAAAAAACGGTGTAGATTTTCTGTGTTTTCCTAATAGCCTATTTACATTCTGCGTCAGCAGTGCTAAAGGTCTGTCGGTGGTTCCTGACTGTATATCGGTTATGGCCAATGTAAATAGGCTTTTAGGAGAACACAAAAAATCTACACCAATTTCCTCGGCCAATGGAAACGGGCCTTAACAGGTCGGCACCATAAATATCCCACCACCTGAGTATATTCACACATCATTCACCTCTTGCACATAAGCGTGGCGTGGCGATCGCCGTGATAACGGGTTTCGCTGGTTCTATGTACTTGATAAAGTACCAGCCGCGCACCAGCGAAATTTCCGCACTTCAGAACGAGGCGTGCGCTGTCAGAGTGAAGCCAACACTGTAGCAGGTGCCTAATACCTCTATAATAATAAAAATATAAATCGCTCTTCTGTCATGAATAAATGGCCGAATTTTATAATCCAAACATGGTTAGAATGCTGAGACTTGGGCCTATCTGTTGGTACTATTTATGATATATCTGTGGTATGGGTAAGATTTCCTCTCATAGATGGAAAATCAGAATTGTTTTAGGTAAAAAAAACCTAAAGCATGTTACCTTCCTGTCTTTACACTGATTTCATGAAAAATCTATTGCGATGACCTATGGAAATAAACATCCTATCTTATTAGGCTTTTCAAGACGATTAAAATGATACCATTATTACCAGGCTGTGATAGATATTTCCTGTGATAATGCACTATTGAGACAGATGAAAAAGTATCCAAAACAGTACTAAAAACATAGGTTTTTTTATATCTGTCTTAATGGTCGATTATCTCAGGAAATATCTATCACAGCCTGACAGTATAGGTATCATTTTAATCGTTTTAAAGTATTTAAGAAGACGGGATGGTTATTTCTATAGGTCATCGCGATAGATTTTTCATAAAATCACGGTGAAGGTAGTAAGTTAACATGTTTTGATATTTTTTACTTAACATATTCTAAAGTTCAAGCTATCACGGGAAGGCTTAGCCAAGGAATAGGTTTATAATATGTATACCAACAAATAGACCAGAGTCCTAGCTTTCTAACATTAATTTATCTATGAAGATCGGCCTGTTATTCACAAAGCAAGAGCAATTTTCATTGTCCGAGTTAGAAAAAACTAAGGTTTTTTCCATACCATACGCTCAGGAGTAAGGTCGCACGCCTCGTTTTAGTGTGACCTACTTAGGCGGCCATTACAA